>JAFEMH010002616.1:285000-326286 GCA_022495995.1 Adenophora triphylla var. japonica
TGGACAGTGGGCACGAGTCGTGCTATTGGGCACGAGTCGTGCTATTGGGCACGAGTCGTGCTATTGGGCACGAGTCGTGCCCTTCGATTCCAGTCGTGATACAGTGTGTTTAAATGGCAACGTTTCATAAATCTGGGCACTGGTCACGAGTCGTTCCTTTTAGCACGAGTCGTGCCCTTTTTGTCATTCGTGCCCACGACTCGTTTCCAAGCTTCCCAATCGTTCTGATTAAAACCAAGCACTTCATTTCCACTCGTGCCCCATTCGTGCTCGTAGGCACGAGTCGTGCTCTGGCCAGGGAAGAGAGATTTTTGGGTTTTTGCTCTGAATTTTGTGAAAATTTGTTAGTAAATTATAGTATCTAGACACCAGTCATGCTTCGGTGGTTCTTGAAGTTATCAAACTTTAAGAATGGACGGGTAGAACAAAAAGATACTATATTTTAATAATAAATTTCATTTGTTTGTTTGCCTTTAAATTTTCAGAAATTACTTTAAAATCTTAAGTGCCCTAAAGTATGATTAATTATATGCTTAAACAAATTTATTCATTGTTTAAATAATATTGTTGTCAAAGCAATTTACGTTATTTAAATACAAATTTGTTAAAGTGATGAATGTAAATATTGATATGTGATAACATGCTTGTTTCCCAAAGGAGACCTTGTTATTGACTAAGTATTTGCATTCATAGGGTAATAATTGAACTAAACTTTTGATCATTTTAAACGCTATGAACCATCCCAAAGGAAGGCGGGTGTTTAAAGTGAATTGTTTATATTCTTTATTATCGGGGAACAAGTACCTTAAACTTTAGGACATTTTTTTTGTACTTGATCTGGCCCAAAAGAAAGGCAAGTATCTAAAGTGTGTTGTTTAAGTTATTTGTTTACCCTAAGATAAATCAAATTGTGAGTCAATTCGCAATCCAAAGATTAGTCTTGATGTCATATTGATTATCTTTTATTATGATGGAATTAATTTTGATATAATTAATCATTGTGTAGTTTCTTATATATGTTTTGTTTCATTCTTTTGTTCTCTTCATTCAGATTTGATCAGTGCTTCATCTGTTACTACTGCCTTAAACTCAATTCCTTTGCCAACTGAGACAAACTTTAAAACTTGGAAAAACAAGATTATTATGGTCTTAGGCTGTTTGGACCTTGACCTCGCTTTAAGAGAACAAGCTCCTGCCCCTCTAACTGATAAAAGCACTGCAGAAGATCGCTTGAGTTCAGAGAGGTGGAAGCGTTCTAATCGCGTCAGCCTAAGCATAATTAAGAATGCAGTCCCGGAGACATTTCTGAACAGTGTCTCCGAGAATGATAGTGCAAAAGGTTTCCTAGATGCCCTAGAACAACGCTTTGCAAAAAGCGATAAATCGGAAGCAAGTGCTACCTTGAGGAAGCTTGTTTCCATGAGGTATAAGGGCACCGAAAACCTAAGGAAATACATAATGGAAATGTTTCATCTATCAAAGAAATTAAAAGCACTCAAGTTGGACTTTTCGGAAGACTTTCTTGTGCATTTGGCTTTAATTTCACTTCCTTCACAATTTGGTCATTTTGAAACGACCTATAATTGTCAAAAGGACAAGTGGAATATTAATGAATTAATTTCACATGTCACGGAGGAAGAAGATAGGTTGAAACACACCAAACCCGAAAGTGCACATTATGCATCTACCTCTTCTCGTGGGGTTAAGAGAAAAGGTAAGGAGATTGCGGTTGCAACAAAGAAGCCTAAGGGATCATCAAATGATCAAAAAGTGAAAAAGTGCTTCTTTTGCAAGGACCCCACTCACATGAAGCCCGACTTCCCTAAGTATCGCCAATGGCGAATTAAGAAAGGTATGTCATTTAGCTTTGTTTGTACTGAAGCTAATTTAGTTTCAATTCCTTCGTATACATGGTGGTTAGACTCCGGTGCAACTACTCACATAAGTTCATGTATGCAGGGTTGCGTGAACTACCGAACGCCTAATAAAGGTGAAAGATTCATCTACATGGGAGCTGGAAAGCCGGTAGAGGTGGAAGGCATAGGGACTTATAGATTATCCTTAAGTACTGGATACTTCTTAGTTTTGAACAATGTATTTATTATTCCATCATTTAGACGGAATTTAATTTCCGTCACTACATTGGATCGAGAAGGTTATTCTTGCATCTTCGGTAATAATAAATGCAATTTATATTTTGATTCAAAGCTTTTTGGTACTAGTTCTTTGTCTTACATTGATAATCTATATTTACTTGACACAGTCAATTCATTAAATGAGTCCATAATAATGAAACTAACTCTCGAGGCATAAAACGAAAGTTTTCAAGTAAAAACTCTTATACCTTGTGGCATAGGCGTTTGGGTCATATCTCCAAAAGGAAAATTGACAAGCTTGTGTCCGAGGGAATACTACATAAGCTTGATACTCCGAAAAATAACTTTTGTATTGAATGCCTTAAGGGAAAATTTACGAATAGTACAAACAAAAATGAATCCTTGAGAGCTACAAAAGTCTTAGAACTAATTCATACGGACATATGTGGACCGTTCCCTACCCCTTCATGGAAGGGACAAACATATTTTATTACGTTCATAGATGACTTCTCTCGTTATGGATATATTTATTTACATCATGAAAAGTCTCAATCATTGGACGTTTTCAAGTATTTTAAAGCCGAAGTTGAAAATCAACTTGAAAAGACTATTAAGAACGTTAGATCCGATCGTGGTGGTGAATACTACGGTAGGAATGACGGTTCGGGAGAACAACGTCCGGGTCCTTTTGCTCGCTATTTGGAAGAGTGTGGGATTGTCCCTCACTACACCATGCCGGGGACACCTAGCATGAATGGTGTAGCCGAGAGACGTAATAGAACCCTTAAGGATATGGTAAGAAGTATGGTTTCTTGTACTTCTTTACCTCACTCATTATGGGGCGATGCTTTGAAAACCGCAACCTACCTACTTAATAGAGCTCCTTCAAAAGCTACTGACAAAACCCCTTATGAATTATGAACCGGTAAGAAACCGTCCCTAAATCATCTTCATGTTTGGGGTTGTCCAGCCGAAGCTAGGCCTTATAGACCTAACAAAGGAAAGTTGGACGCTAAGACAGTTAGTAGTTATTTTGTAGGGTATTCTTAAAGATCTAGGGGATATAAATTCTATGACCCAAAGACGAGAACCTTTTTCGAGACAGGAAATGCTAGGTTCTTTGAGGATGTTGAATTTAGAGGGGAAAATTTGAATAGTAATTTTGAATTTGAAGAAATGGAAGAGGAATTCATTTCTATACCTCTTCCTATAGTTACTATCGAAAATCAAGCAGTTGTGCCTGAAATTCGACAAGAACATATAATTCAAAATGACGTTAATTCTCCTATTAATGAACAACATGAAAATGTTGATGAGGAAATTCAACACCCTCAAAATCAAGAAGAACCGGTGCCATTAAGAAGATCTAATAGAGCAAGAAGGAGTGCTATACCGGATTATTATGATGTATATCTTGCCGAGAATGAGGAACCGTTAGGTTTAGTGGGAGATGAGCCAATCACCTTCCATGAAGCCATTAGTGGTCCAAATTCTCATAAGTGGATTGATGCCATAAATGAAGAGTTAAAATCCATGAATGATAATGACGTTTGGGATCTTGTCCCATTACCTAAGAATGTGAAACCCATCGGATGTAAATGGATCTTTAAGACCAAAAGGGATTCACAAGGTAATGTGGAAAGACATAAGGCTCGTCTTGTCGCTAAAGGATTTACTCAAAAAGAAGACATTGATTACAAAGAAACATTTTCACCGGTATCCTCTAAAAATGCTTTTAGGATCATTATGGCTTTAGTGGCACATTTTGACCTTGAGCTTCATCAAATGGATGTAAAGACAGCTTTTCTCAATGGCGACATTGAGGAAGCTATCTATATGAAGAAACCAGAAATGGTGACTGATTCGGATCAAACTAGTCAACTAGTTTGTAAACTCAAGTAATTCATTTATGGGCTTAAGCAAGCATCTCGTCAATGGTACTTAAAATTTAACCAAGTTATTCTTTCATTCGGTTTTGAAATGAATCTTGGTGAAGATTGTGTGTACCATAAGTTCAGTGGAAGTAGATTTATATTTTTGGTCTTATATGTGGATGACATTTTACTTGCTAGTAATGATAAGGACCTTCTTAAGGAAACCAAGAAATTTCTCTCAAACAAATTTGAGATGAAAGATCTTGGAGAAGCTTCTTTTGTATTGGGAATCCAAATACATCGTGATCGCTCACGGGGTATGTTAGGATTATCACAAAAGAGCTATATAGAGAAGGTATTACAAAGGTTTAGCATGGAGAATTGTAAACCACATGACACCCCGGTCTCTAAGGGAGATAAGTTCAGTCTAAATCAATGTCCTAAAAATAATCTTGAATCCAAGTATATGGAAAATATCCCTTACGCATCGGTAGTAGGAAGCCTAATGTATGCACAAGTCTGTACTCGCCCAGATCTTGCCTTTATTGTTGGCATGCTTGGGCGATATCAATCCAATCCGGGAAGAGAACATTGGGTTGCAGCCAAAAGAGTGATGAGATACTTGCAAAACACGAAGAACTACATGCTTACATATACAAAGTCGGATCATCTTGAGATCGTTGGTTTTTCCGATTCCGACTTTGCTGGATGCCAAGATAGTCGCAAATCGATATCGGGTTATGTCTTTACTTTGGCCGGTGGAGCAATTTCTTGGAGAAGTGCCAAGCAAACAGTAGTTACTACTTCCACCATGGAAGCCGAATTTGTTGCTTGCTACGAGGCATCCAATCAAGCTATATGGCTGTTTAAATTCATTGAAGGACTGCGGATTGTCAAAGGTGTTAAAAGACTGCTTAAGTTATATTGTGACAATCGAGCCGCAGTGTTGTACTCCAACAACAACAAGAGTTCATCTAAATCTAAGCATATAGATATTAAGTTTCTTGTTGTGAGAGAGAGAGTACAAAATGAACAAATAGAAATAGAACTTATTGTTACAAACTCCATGACAAATCATATAAATCAATGTATTTATTTACAAAGAAACATATCCTATCCAATATTATCTGACAGCCAAGATAACTCATGAACATTGGATAGCCTTGACTCAACTACACAACTTATATATCAACTGGACAGCAATGATGTAATGATCAAACACCAAGACAAATCATATAAATCAATGTATTTATTTACAAAGGATCATTACATAATCATCAACACAACTCCTTGTCTCCTAAACCTGCAAACTCTAAAGACTTAGCCTGACAGCTAAGGTTCTCAACAGCAGAGGTCTCATCCCTCTGACAGCTATGATCTTCAACATCAGCAGCAGTGAAGTATTTCTGTGATGATCAAGATGTGCCTTGCCCAATCTCTCCCTACAGATGTTGCCAGCTCATCTCCATGAAGATTACATAAAATGGTTGCAGATTACAGCCTGTTATTATCCAGTTATCAAGGCTCTAAATGCAAACACTATTCCATCCATATGCATTTATTCCTTTGTCTCCTCCAACGGCTATATTCCAGCCTATAAAAGGAAACCTTCAAGACTGAAGACAATGCCCTTCTACACACAACCTTCACAACAACACCTTCAACCTTTACACACCTGCAAATTCTGCAACCAACAACCAAACAATCTGAGACACTTGTAACTGAATTCAGGTGTATAAACTACTGTGTAACCACTTAAGACTGACTTTAAGTGGAATTGTAATTTTCTTAGTAACAAGCAAAATTCCTAATTGACTGTACTAATTAGGAAGAGGAGGTTCAAGGAACTTGCCTAAAAAATTCTTTGTAAATCTTAAAGGGAACTAGATTTAAGTGGATTGATCTCACTTGTCAAGGTTGACAGTGAGGGTGGATGTAGGAGGAGTGAACTCTGAATCACCTTAAAATTCTTGTGTTCATTTGGTACTATCACACAACACACACACACATCTACACACACATACACCATTCACCTGTCTTTACATTATTTCAATAATTTTTATTCCGCTGCACATTTAACTCTTGTCTTTAAAATCACTTAACATCTGACAACTAAGATTTCACCTCAGCTGTCAAAGCTTAACTGCCTAACCTCTTAACTGATTAAGTAAACAGGACCTTTCAATTGGTATCAGAGCTTGTCTTCACCTACAAAAGTCTAACAACTTGTGAAGGATCAATTCTCATCCCACCATGCCTCAACCAAGAAGAAATAATGAGAAAGACATTCCACACATTGATGACTGTGGATCCTTTGAAATATATGCATCAAAAATTAAAATCTACCTTGATGCAAACAGCATCTGGAACTGGTATGCCCTTGAAAATGAAGTCACATACCCTGTCTCTGTAGATTCAAATGGTGGGCCCAGCAAAATAAAATCCCCAGAATTCTAGACAGATTCAAAAAGGTAACTAGTCAGTGCTAATCTTAAAGTCAAAAACATACTCCAAAAGAGTGTAAATGACTCCCTAGCACAAGAAATTGCCAAAGAGCCAACTGCAAAGGCTGCATGGGAACTTATCAATACCAAATTCCAGAAACACACCAGTGTTAGAATACAAAACCTATACAATCTTCTTTGACAACTTGACAACTTCAAGTTCTACCCTGGTGAAAAAGTGAGTGCTGCAAAACCAAGATTTTAAGATCTGGTCAGATCCATTGCTGATCATGAAAAAACTTTTGAGAATCAAGATCTGTGTCTCAAAATATATTCCAACCTTCCTCAAGAATATGAGAAGGTAGCCCTACCAATAAGAGAAGGTGCAGAATGGAGCACCATGACTGTTGAACAATACTTTGGAAAGCTTGAGGCTTATGAACTAGAAGGAATGATAAAACTTCAACCAGTTCCCTCCATTTCACAAACTCTTACCTTAGCTGCCCAAGAAACCACTCACAAACCCATCACTCAACAAGACATTGATTCCATGGTTCTTATTTCTCTTCAGAAAGTAAACCTACCCTCAAACAACCTATCTCAAAGAGACCTTCCAAGTCTCATATCCATGGCTGTCAGAAATACCCTGAGAGCACATAAGAAGTCCTTTGAGAAAAGTTATAGCCCATCCACCTCTGAACAAGAAAGCCATAAAAAGAAAGTTGAATGCTTCAACTGTAAGAAGCTTGGTCATTACTCATCTGATTGCCCTGAACCAAGGAAACCCAAGGACAATCAGACAGCTAAGAAGTTCTCATACTCCAAGGAGATCATTCACAGTTCAAGATGTAGCTGCTACAACTGCACAAAGAAGAAGAATGAAAAGAACAAAGAGTAAGTGCTAATTGCTGACTCATCTAAATTCAGTGATGAGGAATTTGATTTCAGTGATTCTGAAAGTGAAGGAGAAGAAGCAATGATATGCCTAATGGCAGGAGATGATGAAGATTCAGACAATGAAGAAGACCTTGAAGCCTTAGGTTCTTTGAAGAACTAAAGCAGGTACCTCAGTTTAACTCTTTAAATAATGAAGAATTTAAACAATTAGTTAGTACTCTTTTAATTCAAATAAAAAGACACCAAACTAGCTTTGCTTCATTGCTCACTGATAATCTATCCCAAAGTAAAACCATTGATAGCCTTGAAAGAGCGAACCAAGGGCTGAAAGTTCAAAACCTTATGCTTGAAAAGGCCAATGAAGAGCTGACAGCTAAGAATTCTAAACTTCTGGAAGCCAACCAAATTAACACCAACCTTGAAAAGGAAAATGAATCTCTTAGAAAGAAGTTTGAGTCTTGGAACAAGTCAGGAGAATCCTTGACTCTATTTAGCTACAACCAGAGACACCCAAGTGACAAATCAGGGATTGGAGCCAATAATCCCACTATGAAAACCTATACCCCTCTCACAGATGAAAGGGCTATTGACAAAATGGTTCTTGAAAGCATGAATTATGCAAAGCCCAAGAAAATGTCTATCCCATTCAAATCAAGGAGGACTTAAAGAAAGAGGGAAAGATGGATGAAGCTAGCTCCAGTCACAATGATGAAACAATTAAAGCTAGCCCCTCTCACACTGATGAAACTAATATAGCTAGCTCAAGTAAATCCAAAGGCAAAGGAAAACAAGCAAACAAAGGCAATTACATCTCACAAAGAAAAGGAATCAAGGAGCAAGTGAAGAAAAATCAGCACAAGACCACTGGACAACAGAGATCTCCTAGACAGCCAAGATTTCATAGACAGCCAAAATATGATGGACAGCAGAGATCTCCCAGACAGCAAAGATTCTACAACCATCACTCTTATTCCGAACAACAAAGACCCAACTGGCCATACTCTAATGGAAGAAGTCATGCCAGTCAAAATACCTCCCCTAGATCATCTCACTCAAACAATTCCCAAAACCACACTCAGTTTCATAACCAAAACCAATTTTTTTCTCCCAATCAGTTCTTTAACCAATCCCAACCTATTGCTCCTACACCATATATGTTGCAAATCATGGGATATTATAATGCCCTAAACCAGTATTTTGAAAAGAGGGCAATGAACAAAGCTAGGGTACTAAAAAAATTCTAATCCTTTGGACCCAAAAGAATAAAAGGGTATCATAAATTTATTTTTCTGTTTTGTAGGAACCTAGGAAAGGAATATGGTACTTGGACAGTGGATGCAGCAGGCACATGACCTTCAACAAGGAGTGGTTGCAACAATATGTCCCTAAAAATGATCCAAATGTAACTTTTGGTGATAACTCTCAAGCCAAAGTCAAAGGATCAGGGAACCTTGTTACTAAATACATTATTTTCACTAATGTGTCTTATATAGAGGGTCTCAAGCACAATTTGATTAGCCTTAGTGAAATTTGTGATAAGGGATATTATGTTGTGTGTTCCAAAAACCACTGCACTGTCAAAGATGTCAACAACAAGTCAATTCTCACAGGAATCAGAAAAGGCAACCTCTACTGTCTAAACCTGGATATTGTGGAATCATCAAATGCCCATTGCCTACTCTCCTACAGTCAATCTGATATGTCATGGCTTTGGCACAAAAGATTGGCTCACCTCAACCTCAAAAGTATCTCCAAACTAGCCAATTCAAACCTAGTAAAAGGCCTACCCAAAATACCCTTCAAAAAGGACAAGCTGTGCAAGGCTTGTCAATGTGGAAAGCAAAAGAAAACCTCCTTCACTGCCAAAACCAGATTGGATACCTCAAAACCCCTTCAATTACTCCAAAACCAGATTGGATACAGAAAACCTCCTTCACTGCCAAAACCAGATTGGATACCTCAAACCTCCTTCACTGCCAAAACCAGATTGGATACCTCAAAACCCCTGTCAATGTGCAAGGCCTGTCAGTGTGGAAAGCAAAAGAAAACCCCTTCAAAAAGAGCCTTCCTTCTTCGATCCTTTCGTCGGATTTGATCCTTCTGATTACGTTGAGTACCAGCCTCCGGAGGGGGCTCGATACTCTGATGACAAGGATATGACTGGCGAGTTCACCGGGATGCCCAACTTCTCGCTTGATGATCTTGGGGAGGATGATGATGCTGAAGAGTCGGACTAGGGTTCATTTGCTTTCCCTCTTTCCATATCTTTTCTTTTTTTTTTTCTTTAGCAACAGACATTAGATGTACCTGTAATAAAACACTCGTATTTGCATGGCAAACACATTTTATTTTAAGATGTAATGTCGTTTTTGTGATTCCCAGGAATTGTCCTAGGAATTGTTGCTATTATTTTTTTTGTGCATGCCACGTGAGCTGAGAGTGCGTTCGTGGGTAGTGTATGTTTGCCGGAAATGGCTTTGGCCAGTGTTTGGGTAGTTTGGAGCAAGGTCCTGCTGAGAACAGTGGTTGTTGTACTGTTTGCTGAGAAAGTGGGGCCAAGATGCAATAAGGTCCGTACGGACAGACCTTGGTTGCAAAGAGGTCCGTACGGACCAACCTTGCTTTTGGGAAGGAAATAAATGCTTTCCAGTGTCTGGTCTTTCCCCATTCCCCATTTGTAGCCATTTTCGAGCTTTCTCCCCCATTTTCTCTAGGAACCTCCATTTTTGCCATGGATTCTTCGTACGTTCCTAGAATTTTGCCGAGGCTTTCGCAGGAGAGGCAAGCACACTTCCTTGAGCAGCTGAAAACGTGGATGCGGCGACGTATGAGGCATCAGAGATGGGTTTTCGAGGTAAGGTTTCGTCTTTGCTCGATTTGGTCTTTTAAGGAGTTGGTTCCTGATTGGGAGTTGTTGCGGGCTGCCGCGAAGTTCTGGGATGTTAGGAGGCATGTGTATTGCTTTTCCTACAATGAAATGGTGCCCACTTTCGAGGATTTTCGGGCTTTGATTGGAGGACCGGAGGTGGAGGCCATCTCGCTTCCTTTGATTGGTGGTGCTGCTGTGAGCGTGAAGCTTGCAGGCTTTCTTCGTACTTCATTGGAAGAAGTGCAGGGCATGATCCTTGATTCGGGTCATATTGACATTTCTGAGCTGTCGAAGCGGTTTATGGTTGATGATGAGAGTGATGTCTCTTGGGACGCATTTGCTTTGTGCGTGATGGTGATGCTTTTCATGGTCAGCTCCCTTGGCATTTGCGATGGCGCTTTGCTAGATGTGGTTGGGCACTGCAGAGCTGGAGAGGATATTGTCCCGTTGGTGCTGGGGGAGACTCTTCATGGTATTGACCGTCTGGCGACTGGGGATCGGTTCATGAGAGGGGGAAGCCCCGCTTTGCTCACCTTGTGGCTGCGAGAGAGACTTCAGGCCATGCCCGAGGCTCCGACGTCGTTTAACCCGTGGTCATTTGCTCAGCAACCTCTTGTGTTGGATATGGATCAGTCCGCCTGGGAGAGATGGATGGCACGGCTTGGTACGCATCAGATCCGTTGGTGGGTTCCCCACTGGGGGATTGAGACTAGGAGGGTCTTTCAGGAAGGGTCCTATGTCGTCAGAGTCCCAGGTTTGTCTTGGTCCTCCTTCTATATTTTGTTGCTTGTTTCCCGGCAGTTTGGGATGAAGCAGGAGCCTTTGTTGGGCTAGGATGACCTTGCTACTACGGAGATAGCTCCTCTTTGTATGGCAGCTCCAGGTGTTTTCTTGTATTTTCTGAGGGTATGGAAGTATTCCGCTTTCCCTCTTGTGGTGCTCCTTAGACGTCGGGAGAGTGTTGTACTGACGACTCAGTACCTGGCCTGGTATGAGCAGCGTGTTGGGCAGTCCCAAGTGGCTTTGGAGAGCAGGCGTGTAGCGATTCTGGGACCCGGTTGCCGTAGTAGCTATTGCCTTAGGAGTGCCGAAGCCTGGTCTGACCCTCAGGATGTTACGGGAGACACTTTATTTGACTACGAGACCAGAGTTGACCGACAGACGGGGAGAGGTCCCCTTTTACAGACTCACAGGGAGGAGATCCGAGCCGAAGCACGGGCGAATGAAGCCTTGAGAGCTGCTGGATTGTTTGACTCTACGGGGAGGACCCCTGATCTCGGACTGAGAGACGCAGAGTTGGTTCGCTTGGAGCGAAAGAAGACTCGCCGGGGACGAGGGAAGAAAGGGAAGAATGGCGAGGGGACAAGCACAGATGGCGCGGAATGACCTCCTAGGTATCAATTCATTGCATTGTAAACACATTATTTGTTAAATGTATTAAGCTGTCTTTTAGCATGTTGTGAACTTGAGAGTAGACCGTGCTTGAACTCATCAAGAAATGTTGTAACCGTTAGTGATTTGTGATTTACTTTTAAATCTTTGTCGAGACGCAAGGTCTCTTGTTTGCCTTTGTTTCTTTTGTGTACCTTGTCGGCGTCCATCTTTGGACTTTTCTGTTGCATTTGTGGACTGAAGCAGCCTGGGCCTTGACGGCAATCCCCTTTGCTTGGGCTTTGTGCTTGGCTGGGAGATTGAATGATACCCTGACGAGTCGTTTTGACGGTCATTTCCGTAGCTTCCTTGCCCTTTGTTGGCGTCGGGCTCTTGACCTCAATTTCGCAGCTTCTGCTTGAGCTTTTTTTTATTTTATTGTATATTTATTTTTTTGTGAGCCCTTGCTCGAGCTTTTTTTTTATTTTTGAAGCGCGTGAGGGCGAAGACAAGCCCCTGGCTTGGAAGTAGACATGGGTCAGTCGTTTGACGTTGAGTGACCTCCGGATGTCCTTTGATGTTGCCGCCGTCGTTTGACTTGGTCAAGGTGACGTTGGGGCGTGCTCTTGAAAAGTGCGTAGCTTGATGGAGGTCTTGATTGACATTCAAACTTTTGACTTTTTTGTGTATTTTTAGACCGGATCAATTAAGGTTGCCTATGTTCCCCCGAACTAGAGGGCTCAGGTCTGCGTAGTTCGACACTACATGGAGTGCCAAGAGATGCACAGTTGTTCTTCTTTAGGCGAAGTATCTGCGAAGTTTGCTTCCGTTGACTGGATTCATGAAGGGATTGCCGTCTAGGTCTGTCAGCTTCATGGCACCTCCGGAGAAGATCTTTTGAACCACGAAAGGGCTGATCCATGTTGGTTCCCATTTTCCCAGTGGGTTGGTTCGAGTGGGAGGCTTTTCTTTGAGTACCAGATCGCCTTCCCTGATGTCTCGGGACTTGACTTTCTTGTCGAAAGCTCTAGCCATCCTGCTTTGATAGGCTCGGACGTGTTCCATGGCCTTTAGTCGTCGCTCGTCTAGCAGAGCCAATTCGTCATGTCGGCTTCGGAGCCATTCGACTTCGTTGACGTCATTTTCCAGCAGCACTCGGAGTGAGGGAATTTCCAATTCAATGGGAAGGACTGCTTCCATCCCGTATGTTAGGGCGAATGGGGTTTCTCCCGTGGATGTTCTGACTGATGTTCGGTAGCCCCAAAGTGCAAGGTGCAGCTTCTCGGGCCAATCTCGTCCTCGGGTGGTCATTTTTCGGATGATCCGTTCGAGGGTCTTGTTTGCTACTTCCACGGCGCCATTTGTTTGTGGCCGGTAGGGAGAAGATTTGTGGCGTGTGATCTGGAATTCGGCCAGCAGTCTGTCGAATTCCCCTTCGAAGTGTGAACCGTTGTCTGATATGACCTCATTTGGGATGCCGTATCGGCAGATGATGTTTTCCTTGAGGAAATGCACGACCTTCTTGGAGGTGAGTACCTTGTAGGACTTGGCTTCGACCCATTTGGTGAAGTAGTCGATGGCTACTAAGATGAAATCGTGACTATTGCTGCCTGGCGGAGCGATTTTCCCGATGACGTCAATTCCCCAAGTGGCAAATGGCCAGGGTGTAGTCATGCAGTAGAGATCGTGGAGGGTAGATGATTGAGGTTGGAGAACCGTTGACACTTGTCGCAGCTTCGGACAAAGTGGATGCAGTCTGCCTCCATGGAGATCCAGTAGTAGCCCATTCTAAGAATGATTTGCATCAGGGCTCTGGCGTTCATGTGGGGACCGCAAGCCCCATTGTGGACTTCGTTCATGATCTTGTTTGCCTCTTCCTGGTTGATGCAGCGTAGGAGTGGTCCATGGTAGCGTTTCTTGTATAGCATGTCCCCAAGGATGACGAAGTGAGAGGCGAGGCGCTTTAGGGCCATGATGCTCTTGGCTTTGACCCTTTCTGTGTGTTGGCCTTCCTTGTTCATGAAGGTGGTTTCCCCGTTCTTGAGGTATTGGAAGATCTGGTCTGTGCTGAAAATGGCGTCGGACTTGCGTCTCTTTGGCTCTTCAGCAATCTTGCAAATCGTTGTGATTAAAACCTCCTCGGCAGCTTGGGCCCGGTTTTTCTCTCGTTTGACAACATGCTTAAATGTTTGCTTGATGCATTTATTCAATTAATGTGTTTGCCTTTTGTATAGATGAATTGTTATTAACTGTTTTGATTAGTTAACTCATCACTTGTTAAAGATGCAATGAAATGATTTTTTTTAGAATGGTCGGACCTTTTATTGAAAGCGTGAAGACTGTAAATTGTTGATCAAAGACTCACAATCATTGGGCGTAAAGCCGTCAAAAGACTCAAAAGATGTGAATTCACAGACAACAAGACTCGAAGCTAGACTATAGGCGACGAGGGATTGGACCAGGCTTCATTACTCTTGGCTGGCTGTAGCTCTAGAGGGAGTGGTGATGGCTCAGGTGGCCAATCTTCCCTTGGCATGAGTCCCGGGAAATAGCTCGCATGTGGTTCGATTTCAAACCAGATCGCGGAGGTTTTTGGTTGCTCCCCTGATGATGTCCCTCCATTAGTGTTGCCACCAGTCCTTGGGGGTCTTTGATGATAGAAGTCGCTGAGGGCTACTTCTAAGAGGGCGAAGCATTCGGCGGTCGGAGTTGATTCTTGCTGATGTTGATCATTTTCATAGAATCTGCCTCTTTATCTGGGATCTTTGCTTGGACGACATTTACAATGTCTGATTCGAGGGGGCATGCTATATCTCCTTCCCTGATTAAGCCTTGGAGGAGGTTGTGCCACTGTTCATCTAGGTCGGATACTGGAATGTTGAATTGAACTATGCTGTGATGGCTGTCCCCGTAAGATCCGAGAGTGTCGGCTAGAGGGTTGTTTTGAACCGAGGGATCGGTGATGAGCCAGTTTGCAAGAGGGTTTTCGATGAAGTAAGGGTCTACTCCTTGATCAATCTCCATCTGGGCGTCCATCTCTTGATCTTCTCTTAAGCATTCTTCACAGTCGCATATATCAGAGTTGTCATCCTGACCCATGAGCTCTTCGATTTTCAGCTCGTCGCGGCTTAGAGCGTGGATGTAAGGATCCACTTCGTAGCGGGATAGGGTAGGAGACTCATCTGGAGAAGAGTATTCGGTCATGTCGGGACCTTCTTCTGGGTCGTAACTTGCCGGCCAAGCGCTTGCCATTGTACTGCTTTCGCGGATCACTTCGATCACTCCATTGGCGTTGATGAATTTCACGCATTGGTGAAGAGTAGATGATACTGCTTTCATCTGATGTATCCAAGGTCGTCCCAGCAAGGCAGAGAAGGTTGGTTTGATTTCCACGACTTGGAACTCTACCGACTCCAGTTGTGCATCGAATTGGATCCTCAGATTGATTTGGTCGTGCAGTGGAATCGTAGGCTCGGATTACCCAGGGTGAAGGCCTTATCAGGGAGCGGTCGATACGGAGTCGTTTCAGTGTGCTCAAAGCGATGATGTTGACTGCGGAGCCGTTATCAATCAAGACGTTCGGGAGGAAGAACATCTCTATTTTTATGAGGATGAGGAGGGCTTCGTTGTGCCGATTCTCACATGTCGGCAAGTCATCGTCTGTGAAGACTAAACCGCTTCCCGCGCTACCGTTTGACTCAGTCTCTTCTGGGGAACGTTCGATCCATCCATTGGTGTGCCTTGGTCGGGGCAAGGATCGTAGGGAGACAGTTGCCCTTGGGCGTTCTTGTCTGAATTCCCGGTCACGAGACCTTTTGACTCTGGTTTCACGCTCCCAGTCATAGCGGGACAAAGATGCGACGGTTTCAGAAATTGCAGGGGGTCTGCTCTCGCTTGGAGTTTCGTCAAAGGCTATTGAGTTTACCCTGTCGTTCCGGGGGAATGGATTTCTGATGGTATTGGGACCACGAGGGCGTTCCAATTTTCCCTCCTCAATGAGCCCCTGGACCACCTGCTTGAGCACGAAGCAATTGTCGGTGGTGTGGCCGGGGTAGTTGTGGAAGGCGCAGTGCTTGCTCATATCCATGTTGGGTTTGGGAGTCTTTGGTTGGAAATTCTCGAGAGGCTTGAGAAGATTTCGTTTCACCAAAGCTTCAAATACTTGGCCCAGGGGCATTTCGAGGTTGTCTAAATGCTGGAACTGTGGAAAGCGAGGGGGATTGTTATTCTTTGGGGCTGCTTGATCGCGGTTTACTTGGGCTCCGTTCTGGATGTAGTGTACTGTTCCGGATGCTTCTTTTCCTTTGTTCGGGGCAGGAGTTGAAGTTGCCAGGTTTGTCCGATAGCGGTAAGACGAGGCGGGGTTCTTTGTTGTCTTTTGAAGACTCGGAGTCTTCTCAAACTTTGTCCCGGCATTGACCATGGCACGGAGATCTGGATAGAAATGGTGGCTGATCAAGGTCCTCAAAGATGGCTTGAGGCAGGAATGGAAGATGTCCATCTGCTCTTCTTTGGAAAGTGGATCCATTATCTCACTAAGCTTCCAATTCCATCTTTTGTAGAACTCGCCGACTGGTTCGTCATCCTTTTGCTCGGTGGCTTGCAGATCGTGGCGGTTCGTTTCCCACTCGAGGTTGGCGCGGTACTTTTCTAGGAAGATCTCGCTGATTTGATCCCACGTGGAGCGGTTTTCTGCCTTTACATTGAGGAACCACCTTAGCGCTGTGGATTTGAGAGAATGCTGAAAGTGATCCGCCATCTGTTGAGGGGTTGCCCCTTTGGCTCTCATACCCAGGACATAGGTGTCGATGTGGGTTTTTGGGCATTCTGTCCCGTCAAACTTTTCCATTTCCGGCATCCTGAATTTTGGAGGGAGCGGGACCACTTTGCTTGGATCAGTGGGCAGGAGGGAGTCCTTCCGAGAACTGGCTAGCTTGCCTTGCATGTCCTTCATTTGATCGATCAGCCAAGCCATGTGGGGATCAGCAGGTTGAGGTGGGTTACCGTTTTCGGGGACGGAAATCGAAGATGGAGGTGGATTGGCTGATGGGATCGCCATTCGGGAGTCTTGGGGAGGTAGTTGAGTGTATACCAACCCATACCCTGGAGTGCTGAAGTTGAGGGCGTGATTGCCAGGTCCGCTAAGGGTTGTGTTTGGGAATTGGGGAAATGATTCGTTAGCCCCAAGTGGCAGACTAGCAGGTGGCAAGCTTGAAATGTCGGGATATCCGCTCGGGATGCCCGTCCCTGGTAAGCATGGGGACTTCTGATTGTGGTTGTGAGGCTCGTATAGAGGCAGAGGATTGAATCCTGGGGGATACCGAGATGCATTGGGATCTGGCGGAGCAGGCACGTATGTGTGCCGCTTGGTACCGAGCTTGATGTGCAAAGCCGGGAAACCGACCGTGCCGAGGCGAGCATGTCGGAGCCGCTGACCGACGCCCGAGGGGAGCTTTGAGCGAGAGCCGCTTTGCGTTGGCCGGGATCTCGTAGCTTGGCGGAGGCGGAACTTGCCGATAGCTTTGAGAAACCGGGGGCCGGTATGTCTTCGTCCTCTATGAGAACAAAGGTTCCGTCAGGTTGGGGAACTGCAACTGTTCCTCGAAGACGCAAGGTGTCTACGATCCAGGCTTGCTGCTCTTCTTGGCGCTTCTTGATGGTTTCGAAAGCTAGAAGCACCTCCTCCATTGTCTGGAGGTTCCTTAGTGGCGGGGTTCCGTTTCCCTCACTGTTATCTGTTGATCCCGTCATGGGGGAGTAGCGGACGGTGAGGACCGTTGAACTGGAAGGGCTATCGGACCTTGTGACCTCGATACTGAAAAGGCGGATCCCGGGTATTCTCAACCACTCTCGGTTCGCTGGAGGGGGTGACGGGCAAGGTTTAGACACAGGAATGGCCTCACGGGATAAAAGAGGGAAAGCTCACGTGGCATGCGGTTTCCGTTTCTTTGATTTTTTTTTTTTTTTTAATTTACTTAAAACATGTTTTCTCAGAGTCCTAGGTAGGTTGGAAAAGATTGCTCTTCTTTTTCGCAACTATGCTAGATCCTGGGTTAGTGGAGACCATCTGTGCGGCTATAAGCCCCTCGTTTTGCACCTGTATTTCGACATCCCAGGGTGGACAACCCGGGGCGAGGGTCTTATAGGGCAAGCGGTTTTCACCGGCCTAAAAGAAAAATCGAACCTAAGGACCGAGCCTGTCATGTTCGTTTTGATGTGTTAGCCATGTGAATAGTGAACTGAGTCGGCCACTGAGTCAAGATCAGGTCAAGAGTTCGGCATGACCTCTCTTTACCTTGCTTGCGCAAGGGATCTGTGATGTTAGGCATTGGCTGGGTCATATTGTCATGGCTGACGTATCAAAGGCGTGATGACATGGTGTCATGTGAGCATGGATGTATATCCGGGACGGAACATCGTCTGGGTGTAGCTTCGGAAATCAAGATCAGGTCAAGATTTTAGCATGACCTTTCATCGCTTTGCTTGCGCAATGGATCTTGAGTTCCAAGACTTGACTCTAAAATGGCCGGCATGGTATATGTATCCAGGCTGTATGACACGGACTGGGTAAAAACCAACCGAGTCTGGACAGAGTGTGACTCAAGACTCAAACGTGCAGGGTTGACGCTTGGCTAGGATGGGATGTTTGGAATGATCACGTGCACGTCCAAGAGGCCTAGAAAGACCACAACCCAAGTCTGATGACACTGCACACGAGGCGCCCGCCCCATTGCCAGCCAGGCGCCCGCCCCAAATGGAGAACACCAAGGCTGAATCTTCTCTACTCGAGGCGGACGCCTCAGAAGGTCCCAGGCGGCCGCCTCATCAGCAACAAACCTCGGCCGTGGCTACTGCCCACCAGGCGCTCGCCTCGTCTAGGCCCAGGCGCCCGCCTCATCGTGCGACAGTTCCTGACCAGACTTGGATTGCCATAATTGTTTCCTAATTTACAATTGTTTCCTAAACTGCTTTTACATCTTGTATTTGGTAAATATTGCAACATACATAGATTAGGAAACATATCTTCCTTGCATAGATAGGATCTTACAATCCTTGTTTAAATATGACTCTTCAATTGTAACTATACATATTGATCAATTGTGAATAAATAAGCTACGGTTTTTCAATCTTTACAGAATAGTGGTATTTTTGGTGATTTAAAGTAACATTTGATGCACATTGGAGATGCTCTTATAGCATCTCCAACATGGATTCTAATCTCTACTTTTACCTAATTTCCTACATCATTATTACATCAAAGTTGCCGCTATTTTGAAAATTATGCTACATGTGGGCTGTACGCTACTCTATTTTTTATGAAATTGAAAGTGTTTAATTAAATGAAATAATGAGTATTATAAGAATATTTTTATGTGGTTCAAGATTTGAAGCAATTTTTTGAAGATTGAAAAAGATATTTAATATTGAAATTGAACTTTCTAGTGGGATAGTGCAATATCGGTATCAAAATGTTGAAGATGGCCTCTGATGTTGCCAGGATTTTCCTCAACAGCAACACACCGTTGTAGTCTTTGATTTGGACAGCTCCGGCTCCTTCTTCGGTTACGCACAGCCCACAAACGTCAACTAAGCCGGGGCGACTCCGGCGTAAGCCCCTCCGGAGTGAGGATAAGTGTTTGCTTAAGGTTGGAAATCAGAACAGTAAGGAAAGGTGTTTGTGGGTGAGTGTGTTGAACGTACCTTGCCAATGAAGACCTTCCCTCATATATATACTCCTACCCTCGTGCCGAGCACATGACCTCCTCACGTTCCATGCCTACTTCCACGTGTCATCATCCCATTAGCTAACAAAAAGAATAAAGTCACAACACGTGATCTCTTTTCCCAATGCCCAACCGTTTTATGGGCCCCATTTCATAGATATTTATATCTTTGCCTCTTATGAGTCGTTCCCCTCGCATTTGTCTCTCGCCGGATACATATAATCGAGTATCATGTCGCCCCATCCTAATGTCTCGCTCCTTCATCTTCTGTCACTATCCCGCCGGCTTGCTTTATTATCTCGCCGCTCAGTAACCAATATCTCGCATATACTTCCTTGGGCTTTTCCTTTTATTTGACCTTAATGGAACATCGATCGGCACCATTTCCCGCGAGCCCCAACTGGGCTATCTTTATCCCTATATTCTTCTTGGGCCTTGACTTGCTTTGGGCCTACTGGATCATTTCTCGCTGTTGACCTTGGTCCAAGTCCCAACCATTATTTTCGGGCAGCATCAGAAGCCCCTAAGTTTGAGGCGAGATTCATTTATGGTCTCGCCAAAAACTTGATGTTCATTATCTCGCTTTTCCGCGGCCTACAATTCCTTCTTCACGAAGTCCGAATGCTGGACAAACCCTATTTATACACGTGTCACCTCCATGGTGAGCCCCTAAAATTCAATGTACCGTCATTTGGGAATCGTGCCAAATTAGAGGGAAAATTTTAAATTTTTCATTTTTACCGTCCCATCAATCAATTTCCCAAATCACTCTCTCCTATATATACCCGTTTTTCTTATCAACTTCACTTTTTACTTTCTTACTCTATTCACAAATTCCGGCGAACTGTAACCCCGACTCCGATGAACTTTCCTCCTATTTCCACCGTTTCTTTACTGATTTGACCATAAAACTGCTTCCCAAGTCCAATTCCGTCCCGTATTTACTATTTGAAGTTAGCTTTGGAGTTCCATTCCTTGCTTCTCCGTCTTCCGTTCATATTCTTCGGCGATTCTTCGTCTTCTCCGGCCGTTCTTCATTTTTAATGTAATTTTTCAAAACCCTTCATATTCTTTAAATCCCTGTACTTTGATCTTTCATTTTTGCCGATTCGTTTGAGTCTTGTTATTCCCTTTGTTGGGCCCTTGCAATTTTGTTCCCAAATTGCCCCTTATGGCGAGATACAAGAATTGTGCTAGGAGGGTTAGATAAGGTAGGTGTCGATTTCGTGCACTTTATACAAAGGCGCTTGCGAACTACTTGGGCGAGATTGCCCAAGGCCGACATAGTTAAGTTGTCAGTTCGAACCGGGTAGATCCCTCGCCGTCATTGACTCTCTCGAGATTCAAGGCCACTTCTTCCTTCCCCTTTCAGCCCCTATGTCCCATATTTTTACTTCTCACAGAGAGCCGATACGGTTTATCAAAGATAAGTATGATCCAAATTTAAGCGACTCATCCGAATCCTACCGTGTCGCCGACCCTTTTTCTAAACGTAGGATGCATTATAAATCTGTCCTTTCTTCTTCTTCTTCCAAAGTGATTCCGCCGAGATGGCCGATTGAGCTACTTCTTCTCCCGCCGAGACAACCAAGAACCCTACTCCTACAAGGGTCCAAAATTTGAATTTGATCGAAGGTAACCTTTTATCAATCCCGCTCATGCCGAGGCGGGATCTTCTCTCGCTCCCGATACCGCCTTCTCCTACCTAATCCCATCACCACTTGGCACACCCTATACAACATTGATCCTTCCATTTACCGTATTTCGACTACCAAGGAAACACTTCCCTCGCCCATCCGAGAGAAATGCGAGATGGCATAGTTGTTTTTCCCTCACAACTTAAGGCCGGCCTTAGGATTCCCCTCGATCCTTTTCTTTGTGATGTTTTGTACAAAGCTCAAGCCATGATCACGTAAATTCACCCCAACTCCCTTAGGATTATCACCACTTTCATTGCCATCCGTCGCTCTTTACGAAAAGAACCCACCGTTACATCCTTAGTCTCTTTATTCAAAGGATACAAGCAAACCAACAAGCTTGAAAACGGGATAGTAGAAACCCGCCTTTCCCTCCAATATCAACGATGTCCCAAGGTCCTTACTCCCTTACCTACCAAAGTTCATGATTGGATGGATGACCCACTCTTCATCGTTTCTCGCGTTGGGTGGTCTCATCCCGCCGATCTTCACCCCATAAAACCCCAAATCGAAACCAAAGATGCTTCTGTAGTGGGCGACAATGCCCTTATTGGCACTATTCGCGCTGTAGTCGCCATTCCCGCAGACTCTCCCGCTGATACACCCCAACCTCTTATTTCTTGACCGAGTCGAAATCGCCGATAACTTACCTCTTGCCCCGCCGCGGGTTCCAATAAGCCACGTTTATTTTGATGGATGGGAGCTGCATACGTAAAATAAATATGCTCACGAGTGCCGCCGTCCAAGGGTACTCGTCCTTGTACCGCCATGAACACTGTTCTTTGTATGTCTCTTCTTTAACCTTATTCTTTTTTCTATTTAATTTGTACTGAAGCAAACACTGATTCTTAATTTTCTTTTTCTTTGTTTCCGTATCACCGAGCAAAATCAATGGACAGCCGCCAAAGCGCCAATTTGGAGATGAACAGGAGAATGAAGCGACTCGCCAAGCACTCCGTGACACCGCTCTTGGCCTTCTTCCCGACAATCTACCCTTGCCATTATCCCGCGATGGCAAGGATACCGAAGAAATTGAGTTGGAGAAAACCCAAAGCTCCTCCAAAGCTAGAGCCAAACCTAACAACCCTGGGACTAAAGCAAAGCGACAAAAAAGGATGCCCTCACTTCTCCCCAATGTCGCCACTACCACTCAAGAAGTTATCCCCTCAAATCCAGTTGTTACTCAGAATCCTCCATCTACTCAAGCTCTTCCAACTACCCAAGTCCTTCCATCTAATGAAGGTAGTATCCCGCCTGTTTCCGTCCCACCAACTTCTATCTTACAATCGATGATGCCTCTATCGAAGAAAGCATTATCATCCCCTCTTCCGAAGCCGCTCGCACAAGCTCTCCTTCTCCCGCAGCGACGCAACCGAGCCCATTCAAAATGATGATCCTCCTCCTTCTCAAGATATGGAGTTTTGTGACTTGACAAATGTTTCTAACTCTCCTCCTGCTCCACGTGATCCACAAACTTCCTCGGCCCTTCCTACTCCTAGCTGGCTTCAGGAAAACTTTGAGAAGCCTACTGACTTTAATGGGCTATATGATCTGTGTAAAGAAGCCGCTAATGTTCCTCGCTTGATGGGATTGATTAATGAAGTTCGCAGTGTTGATGAATGCTTGATTGGTAGTTCGGATTTGATTCGCGCTAGTGATCCAATCCAGGTTCAACGAGTAACGGATATGGACATTGATCATGCCGCTTGCCAAGCTTCGGGATTCACTTTTCACTGGTATGTCGCTCTTTCCTTTCTTATCTAATTGCTATTTTCTTCATTTTGGCTTTTAACTTAACTTTTTCATTTAGCTTGGAGCTTCTATTATTGGCATCAATGACAAGAACCATCAACTCGCCAAGGATGTGCAGAAGTTAGAAAATTTCAACCAAATATTGAGAAGAGATAAAGATACCCTTCGTGGCAGAGTTGGTAGGCGAGATGCAACAATCGCCAACCTGGAGGGGGAGCGGGATAAGCTAAAAACTGACTTGACTACTTCTCAAAATCAGCTCGAAACCGCCGATACTGAGCTCAATGCCTCCAAAAGCAACCTTGACAAGGCTACTGCTGAACTTAATTCTTCCAAGGAAAATGCCGCCAAATTTCTGAGCGAGAATGAGACTCAAAAGGAGACTCATGCCGCTGACACTCAATTCTTTCAAGGCGAGATAGCCAAGCTGCGAGAAGAACATACTGGGAAAATCGCTGAAATCACCTCTCTTAATGCTGATGTAAACAAACTTAAGGAAGACCTTCTGGATATTGGCGACCAAACCTCTCTTCAGGTTATGCGAGCTGCGGCTGCTGATGCCGCTGAGATACCTGCCATTACAATTGAGCGACTTGCAAAATGGGGTCAGAGTCAATCTTCAGTGATATATGTCGCCTGGGTCATCCTTTAGTTCCATATTCGGCTGATGAACTCAAAGATTTGGCGGAGGAGGATGCACTGCTGGGTAAGTCGCCTTGGGAACCCGCTCCTCTTAAAGTGCCTAACGTCCTCCCTTTATGGAACAAACAATTGGAATATAAACATCAACTCTTGGATGATGCAAAGGCCCTCGCTCTTGCGGCCTCCAGCTCTGCTCAGCCCGCACCAACTGATGATCCAATAACTGATGAACCAATAACTGATGAACCAAATGCCTCAACTTGATTCTGCTTTGGTACTTGGTTTCTTTTAAACTTCTTTTGGACAACTTTCTGTAACCTGCCTTGGCAGCAAAAACAATTTGCTTTCTTTATTTGGGCCTGTGTGCCTTTAAACATTATATATTCGCGACCTTCGTGCTTGCCCCTTTACCTTTATGCTCTACTAATTGCTTGTTTCATCATTTATATCTTGCCCATACTATTTTGTTTTGATAGTTTATCGAAAATCTCCTTTTTGTATAACAAAATTCCATACTTATACTCCCATCGAAAAAGTGAAGTCGTCTTTTAGCGACTTTACTTATAACGCGACTCATAATCTTTGTTTTTCTTTTGCTTCTTTCTTGCTTTTTTTTTTTTTTATGATTCTTACTTAGAAAATTTTCCTTATTTCGTGCCTCCATATCTTATTTTGCCTTAAAAACAAAAAATACCTTTCTTCCTTAATTTATATCTTTCCATGTCTTTCCAAATAAATACATTTACTTCCCTTTTCGCGACATCATTACATACCATTTATGCGAGATGTGCTTCTTTCCATACATGCCGCATCTTTACATGCTATTTTAGGCGAGATGGGTTTCTTTCTTATTTATAGTCCGTGAACTTTCTTGTTTATAGTCGGTATAGACTTTCTCGTTTATAGTCGGTATAGACTTTCTCGTTTATAGTCGGTATAGACTTTCTCGTTTATAGTCGGTATAGACTTTCTCGTTTATAATCCGTAGACTCTCATTTTCATAGTCCTTAGACTTTTCCTTTTTATAGTCCGTAGACTTTCTCGTTTATAGTCCGTAGACTCTCATTTTTATAGTCCTTAGACTTTTCCTTTTTATAGTCGCATCCATATACATGCCATACAGGCGAGATGGGACTTTCCTTCCTGTTTATAGTCGCATCCATATACATGCCATACAGGCGAGATGGGACTTTCCTTCCTGTTTATAGTCGCATCCATATACATGCCATACAGGCGAGATGAGACTTTCCTTCCTTTTTATAGTCCGAAGACTTTCTTGTTTATAGTCCGAAGACTTTCTTTCACATGATACTTTGCGGCTTACTTTTCTTTTTTCTTTTTCTTCATCAACTTGTTTTAATAATTCATCAAAATTGTTTTGATAATTCATCAAAAACTCTTTGCCTTCTTACCTTTGGCGAGACATTATCATATACATATACTCCCATCGAAAAAGTGAAGTTGTCTTTAGGCAACTTTACTACTAGCGGCTTACTCTTATGCTTTCGACAAAATGTCACATAAACATTATTACTATACAACATTCGATAAAAGCAAACTAAACTTAGATCATATGCTTTCATACTTTTATTTCTTTACTTTCATTTTAGCATTTTTAAGATGTATATAATTTTCATTCATAACACTATCACTTCAAAGCATGAATAATTTTCATTTATAACTGGAAAACTCCATATATTCATAATACTCGAGTCTTCATACGATTTTAATAAGAATACTATTAAATAAATAAATTACTTCTTACTTCTTTGTTGACTATCTCGCTTAAAGCATTCTCCTCCTGTTGTCTCGGGCCTACTAAGTGTTCACCGCCATTTCTCTTTCCTTCTTTCCACCATCATATTCCTTTTCCTTCTCAATGTCGCTTTCACCCCAATCGCCACCGTCTTGTGGTAGAGCTTCAATTGTTTCCACCTCCATCTTTTCATACTTTTCATCCTCAACTTCAACTATTTCCTCGATTCCCGGCTCTTTCATCTTAACAAACTTAACCAATCTTGATCCTTCCAGCTTTGGCCTGAATTGCCCCCTGGTTTCCCAAACTTACTTCATATTTTTCCTCAACCATCTTTCCCTCAATGTTCCGCATATTACCCATTTTTCGCAGCCCTTCCGCCTCCAAGTCAGTGATCATATTGACCTTCGCATCTCGGATTGCTAAGGCTGTTGAAAGCGAACTAGAACTTGCCCTTGCTGCAGCTGATCTCGATCTTCTTCGAATTACTTCTTTGACTTCACTTTTCAAACAAGCTATTCCTTTCGAGTGGGGAATTTGACTCGTTGATGCGGGATAGACACGACCATCTCGAAAGTCTCGCATAAAGGGAATACCTACGATGGCATTATATGGCGATACCGGGTCTATCACCATGAACTCTATCGTACGGGTTCTCGCCTTTTCGTCCTCTCCTATTTCTACCGCCAAATAAATCGTTCCCTTGACCCGCACCGTATGGTTCGTAAACCCCTCCATAAATCCTTTGTACGGCACCGTATTAGCTTCGTATATTTCATTTTCTTAAAAGCTTCATAATATAGAATGTTGTCATGCTTGCTCCCGAGTCCACTAACACTCTGTAGTATATTGTTTCCTGAGCAATTGTAATCACTACGGGTTGACATCCATGGCCGGGCGTTAAAGCTAATTCTCGCCTTAAGAAGCTAATAATCCTCTCTTCGCTTGGAGGGTAAACGGGAATATGGAAGGTATGCGATAGTGACATGATCTGATTACTTAGGCAAGTGATACTAGCTGGCTCCTGAATTACCAGTATTTCATTTCTCTCTCCATTTCCTCCTTGAGCCGCCACATTTTGCTCCTGCCATACATATTCCCGCAACTCCCCGATCAATTTTACCTTGGATCACCTTTTTTTTCAAGTTGTAACATTCGTCGGTCTCGTGCCCTCTCGTCTCGTGATAGTTACAATACTTGGTTTAAGTTTCTTCTTCCTCTCGTCTGTCATTTCAAAGCCGCCGGCAACTCCACCGCCCTCAAAATCTCGCTTGGCCTTGTGTTTAACCTTGTGAACCTAATAATTCTTCCGTTGCCGCGACCACCTGCGCGGCCTCCACCTCTTCCTCCAACCTGATTTCCTCGCCCTCCAACGCGAGTTGCATTATCGTCCTTGACATACTCAATTCTGTCTTTAACATTCTTCTTTGCTGAGCCAGATGTTCCTTCTTCAATATCTTCTCCCCGCAAGACGCCTTAATCAAGCTCATGCAATTCACTTAAAGTTGCGGGCGCCTCATCCTCAACTCTCTTTTAAAAGCTTCGGACACCGGGCCCGACATATACATCATTATTGCATATTTGGGCTCTATCTCGAAAATTAGGTTGGCAATCAACAAAAACCTATTGGTGTAAGTTATCGACCTTCTCCCACTTTCTCTCGTTTAATTCCCATTAATTCCTGCAATACCACATGAGCCGAGTTCCCACTGCACCGAATCTTGACAAAAACTTCCGCTTAAAATCTTGATACCCCACAATAGAGTTGGCGAGCTGCTGCGTGAACCATTCCAACGCTTGAAGCTCCAAAGTGCTAGCAAAAGTTTTACATAGCAATGCATCATCTTCAGTTAATATCGCCATTGTGACTTCAAAACCCGCTATATGAGTTCTGGCCGTGGTAACTCCCGCATATTTAGACAATGCTGGCAAACGAAACTCCGGAGCGGGCTCAGACTCTTGAATGTATTTGGCAAATGGAGCGACGAACAAATCTTTCTCACTATCGACTATACCACCTTTTTCTAATTTCGCCAACTTCTTTGCCATTTCACCATCCGTTTGTTATTCCGTCTTCTTCCCCGAAGCGACTTACTCCTATGCCCTTTCCTTTATCTATCTCGTTTGGATCTCTCGCCTTCTTTAGAAAACATCAACTCTTGCTCTCCAAACCCCTCTTCATTTGTCATGCGGTGTCATCTTCCTCATTTTCACAATAGAACGACGATACTTGGGAAGTGTGCGGCCAATGGTACACCTTAATTTTCCTCCCGTTCTCCATGTACTCTCCCGCCTTTCGCTTTTGCGGCCCATCAAGTCTCGCTTCAGTCTCTTTTATTTTTTCATGCTCTGCTTCTTTCTGCCGCTCACCATCATCCACTACGATCACCTCCTTGTTTACTCCCTTGTTTAATTCCTCTGTCGCCTTCAACAAGCCCTGCGGGATGGGGGTTGGCTTCTTCTTCATGATCATCAATCATTTGTTGTTTTCCAACAATTGTAAGATTAAATTGTTGTGAATCCTCAAACTTTCCTCCTCATTTTCTATTTCCTCCTCTGGTGGTGGCGGCGCTACATTTCTTTCTTTCTCACCTCCTGCATCTCGCTCTCTCAATCACTTGTTGTGAGGAAGACGTGTCCTGTGCTCCTCCTGTCCCCATCGTACCTAATCCGAACATGGGAGGGATAAGGCTCCCTCCCGCCATTGTCCTCTGTCCCACTATCCCTTTCTCAGGAGTTGCCATTTCTTTTTACACACGCAACCAAAATATGATGAATCTAAACTTTGAAGATCTGCAAATCTTATGAAGATTTGAAGATATGAACCCAGAAAATAAGAAATCTACTTCAACTAACTTCACGAATGTCCAATACCCAACTATTTCCAAAACACCAAACTCCAAGCTAATCAGAATCGAATGAACTTTCCACAATCCAGAAACAACAAGTTCAAACCACCAAAATTTAAACGAACTCTAACAAAATCGAAATCTATCAACCTTCAATCCTCAAACTATCAAATCCCAATGGAACTCCACAAATACCCACTTAATTCAAATCAACTCAGATCAACATTTCTTAAATCAACAAATTGATACCCAACCAATCGAATAATATCAAAATCACCAACAACTTCAACCAACGAAAAAATCTATGCACAGCAATCAACCTAATCAAACAACAAACCAAAAACACAAACAAACTTCAACTTACAAACTTCGAACAACCGACCACATCAACCGAACGCTCAACATGCCCACTGCATCCTTCCCAACGCGAACCAAACCTCCAGATCTACGAACAAATGGGCTCAACACTTATCAATCTACCGCCGCAAACCTTCAGCGAAGAAGAGATTCGAGTCCCCAGATCGGAACCAATTGATGTTGCCAGGATTTTCCTCAACAAAGAACACACCGTTGTAGTCTTTGATTTGGACAGCTCAGGCTCCTTCTTCGGTCTGCATGGCCACAAACGTCAACTAAGCTTCTGGGGCGACTCCGGCGTAAGCCCCTCCGGCGTGAGGATAAGCGTTTGCTTAAGGTTGGAAATCAGAACATTAAGGAAAGGTGTTTGTGGGCGAGTGTGTTGAACGTACCTTGCCAATGAAGACCTTCCCTCATATATATACTCCTACCCTCGTGGCGAGCACATGACCTCCTAACGTTCCATGCCTACTTCCACGTGTCATCATCCCATTAGCTAACAAAAAGAATAAAGTCACAACACGTGATCTCTTTTCCCAATGCCCAACCGTTTTTATGGGCCCCATTTCATAGATATTTATATGCCGCCTCTTATGAGTCGTTCCCCTCGTATTTGTCTCTCGCCGGATACATATAATCGAGTATCATGTCGCCCATCCTAATGTCTCGCTCCTTCATCTTCTCGTCACTATCCCGCCGGCTTGCTTTATTATCTCGCCGCTCGCAACCAATATCTCGCATATACTTCCTTGGGCTTTTCCTTTTATTTGACCTTAATGGGACATCGATCGGCACCATTTCCCGCGAGCCCCAACTGGGCTATATTTATCCCTATATTCTTCTTGGGCCTTGACTTGCTTTGGGCCATGATCATTTCTCGTTGACCTTGGTCCAAGTCCCAACCATTATTTTCGGGCAGCATCAGCCTCAAAATTTTGAAATTTTTGAACACGCAAAAATGATAAGTACGATTTTTTGTTTATTTTCGCTTTCTTTGGATGGAAGTAATTAAAGTGGAGTAATAATAGTCATACCAACCAAACTATATTAGTAGTATAAATATGTAATGAATTATTGTTAACTTCACAAAATATAACTCCATAAACATATATTGTCCATCCTCCCGTATTAGATTTCTTAAATGGCATTCAAGATCAAATATGCAACCTGTAGTCTCTCTAGAGATGGGAAAAGGGAGATGACAATTAAGCAATTCAAGAAATGGTTGAAGAAATTGGATACCGACAAAGAACCGAAAGTGAGAATAATACCTTCTGTTCAAGTTCATGTTTATCTTTTTAATGTAAGCAAGTGCTATGTTGTAATTCTAGAGCATCTTTTTGATATGTAATAAATGAAAAAGAAAGAAGAGAGGAGAAATTAAGTGATTACTTTCCCTATATGTAAGTGCTAAGGTAGTATGCCATGTCATATACTGGGTTTTGAATCAAATCGAGTTTTGGGTTCGGTCTAAAAGGTTCGAGCTCATCACATACGTTTATGCCTAATGATGTCTTCCTTAATATTTTCGCATAATTAGCATCTATGTTCGTATATCCAAATGATAACGAACCTATTAAGCGCAAATACTCTTGCGACTATTGGTTGCATCAAACCAACATTAATATTATGTACCCTTCAGAAAAGAGGAATCAAGATAAGTGATGCAGTTGCAGATGAAGAGCAAAAGGCAAGACTCGTGCTGAACAACAGGTGCTGATGCTGAACAAACAGGCTGTGACCCAGGCGGCCGCACCAATCTTGGTCAGGCGCACACCTCACTAAGAACCAAGCCAGATAGGTTTACGCGCCCGTGCGGCCGCCCCATTCCAGGCCAGGCGCCCGCCTCGCCGTCGACACCAGTTTCCTTATTCTGCTCCGTTTCTGTTTGCTGATGTTTTCGTTTAATTAAGCTAGGATATTTTGGTACTTTCTTTGCTATTTCGTTTTAGGGTTTTAAGGGAGTATTTAAACATTTTTATGGCTTGAAATAACTTAGTTTTTTATTATGAATTGAATTAAAAGACAAGAACGGCTGTGCCTTCTTTGTTTATTGAATCTTGTTGATTCTTCGTTCGGTTCCATCTCTTAACCTCTGTTCTTTACATCATTTGGTACACATCGAAAGAGAATTGTTTTTCAAAGTGGGAGGACTACTTTGGGTTCACTAGAGCAAAATGGGGTTTTACGGTAGGCGTCTCGTTGGTATCGACTCGTGGTCGAGTCTTTTTTCAAGGGGGGAGGGTGAATGATGCAGTTGCAGATGAAGAGCAAAGGGCAAGACTCGTGCTGAACAACAGGCTGCTGATGATGAACAAACAGGCTGTGACCCAGGTGGCCGCACCAATCTTGGCCAGGCGCACGCCTCACCAAGGACCAAGCCAGTAGTAGGTTTCTGCCACCCAGGCGGCCGCCCATTCCAGGCCAGGCGCCCGCCTCGTCGTCGACACCAGTTTTCTTATTCTGTTCCGTTTCTGTTTGCTGATGTTTTCGTTTAATTAAGTTAGGGTATTTTGGTACTTTCTTTGCTATTTCGTTTTAGGGTTTTAGGGGAGTATTTAAACATCTTTATGGCTTGGAATAACTTAGTTTTTGATTATAAATTGAATTAAAAGACAAGAATGGTCATGCCTTCTTTGTTTATTGAATCTTATTGATTCTTCGTTCGTTTACGTAACGACCACCGAATTTCCTTTAAATACATAATATTCATAAACATGAATAAATACCCAAAATAAGGTCCCAACGGATACTAAACATTTAAATATTCAAATCCAACGGTAACTTAATATTCAAACTTATTCAAACCCAACGATAATTAAAGTAATTAACGTTACATAAGTGCGGAAGTATCAAATGTAACAACTAGTAAAACCTACTAGCTTTATTTAAACTAAAGCCGAAACTCGGGATTCGTCGATGCTTTCCTATGACTTCTTAATTGTCGCCGTCCTTCTTACGACGACCTCCCCTGGAGGAAAAATAAGAATGAAGGAATGAGCGAAAGATGCCCAGTAAGTCATTACGTGATCTCCTTGAATTATTGAGGAGATGAACTGAATGATGGTTCAATCGAAGCATTTCAACGAAAGGTTATCACAATAAAGTTCAATCAAGGAAGTGTGGTATTACAATTCCATATTATAGTTTTTATTCAGGATATATCCTACCTTGAGTAATTCCCATCCGATCATCTACTTTAGATGTCGAGTGCGCATAAAAGTATAGACAAGTATGTAACACATATCATACAAGTCCAATATCATACCATATAACCTTGTCAGGCATGTACCTTCATACAAGTCTAACATATAGTGCATTCATATTAAACAAGAATACACATAAGCAAAGTCAATACTTTAGATATCCATGAACAATACAAATCATAGATAAGATTTCCAAAAGACGCTTCATGTCCAGGGAATATTTTATAAAACACTATCGCCACATGATAGTATAACTTTTGAAAAGACTCGATAGAGTTTCCAAAGAATCGATACACAAAAGTATTTAGGAACGTAATTTCTTACCTTAGCTTGCTTCCTTTGCACTTCTGGTATAACCTACAGTCATGCAAAGATATCATTTTAGGTACACGTAATTGTTTATTACTTCTTATATACCATAGTTGATTTATCTTTAGTTAACTTATGAGTTACTTTTGGACTCGTCTTACTAGTTAACTTATCTTTATATTTTAGGTAACTTTCCTAAACGGGCAACTTTCTATTTTAGGTAACCTGCCTAAATTAGTAACCTTCTATTTAAGGCATCTTTCTTTAATAGTATCTTTCTATTTTAGGCAACTTTCCTAAAATATTTACCTTCTATTTAAGATCCTTCCTTAAATAGTATCTTTTCTATTTTAGGTAACCTTCCTAAAATATTTGTCTTCTATTTAAGATCTATAGTATAAATAAGACCCCTCTTTGCTACAGTACTTTGAAAAGTGCCATATGTCAATTTTCCCATTTTGCCCTCACTAAGTTGTCCCTTTCCCATTTTGCCCTTAAATTTTTTTTTAAATTAATTTTTTTTTAATTAAAAAAAAAAAAAAACACAACACGTGTCCTTGGACACTGGCTTTTACTAGTTCTTTCTTAAATATTATCTTTTCTATTTTAGCTAACCTTCCTAAAATGTTTACCTTCTATTTAAGTATCTTTCTTAAATAATATCTTTCTTATTTTAGGTAACCTTCCTAAAATAGTGACTTTCTATATTTGAAACTTTTTCATTATTCTTGGGCTTACCCTTCCTATTCTTAGAAGTTGTCTTTATTTTATTTTGGTTCTTCTTCTTTACCTTTTAAAAGTCTTTCTTTCTTTGAAGTTACTTTTAAAAGCCTCTACTTTGAGTATTTACAAAAAGATCCTTCATCTTTCAAGAAATTACAAAGTGGCTCCTCAATTTTTGAATATTTGCAAAATAGTCCCTCAACTTTTAAGTATTTGCAAAATAGTCCCTTAACTTTTAAATATTTGCAAAAGAGTTCCTCAACTTATGAGTATTTGCAAACAGTCCCTCAACATTCAAATATTTTCAAAATAGTCACTCACTTTTAAATATTTGCACTTTGGTCCTTCAGAAACTTTGGACTTTGCAGTTTAGTCCTTCAGTTAACTATCCAGCGAGTTACTGACTGGAAAGTCAGAAATCTAACTCTTTCCGCTTTTAAAAACGTTCAGTTTGGTCCTTTTCAGTTTGAAAACTAACTGTAACTTTTCAAAATAGACCAAAAGCTTAACGATTTAAACGAAAATATACCCAACCATAATCATGGCCATTCGGCCGAACCTTAATAGGTTCAAAATCATTGTTTTGTTTTTCTTTTTACTTTCTAACCATTAACTCAATAATTTAATTCATCTACTCATTAATCAAAACAATTTTAAATACATTAATTGTTTTAGATCTACATTCGTTTTATTCCAAATTCAAGATGAATTATGGGTTATGATTATAATGTTATAACATTCGATTTCTCATCATTCTAATCCTCAAGTTATTTATTAAACTCCAAGATTAAATATTTAAACTCTAAGAATGATCATGCTAGAACAAAATAATTCTAATCTTCAAAAATTCAAAACTAATTCACTAATAATCCAAATTGAATGAAACGAAAACTAGAATTTAGGATTTTACATTACCTTGATTATGGTTAAGAAAAATTGACCAAAGAAGGTCAAGAACTTGGCTGATCTCCCCTCTCCCTCTGCGGCTGCCGCCCCCTAGGTTTAGGGTTTTGATTTTTTTCTTTTCTTTGTGAATCATGGGGTTATGGGAAAAATTAGGAGGGTTTTGTGTTTAAATAGGGTAGGTTTAATTTTTTACTAACCTTATTAGGAAAAAGGCTTTCTTAAACCTATTGGGTTTTGATTTCCCTACAAAGCCCATTTAATCTTTCTTCAACTTGGCCCACTTAATTTAGTCCAATTCAAAAATAATAACAAGTACTCCTATTATTTTATTTTTCTAATTGAAATAATATTAAGGAATTAATTAAAATTTTGAGTCTTTACAGGTTCCATCTCTTAACCTCTGTTATTTACATCAATAAGTATGGGGATAATCCCACATTATAGTCCATCAACTGCTGTTAGAGCTGGCTAGCTTATGCTTAAGTTGTTTCAAAATAAATGATAAAAAAAAGGCTATTAATAAAAAGTAAATTTAATTAATATATATTTTTTACTGAATTTCTTTAAGAATCAAATCTTATTCTCCATGCCACTTGGTCTCCCTCTCATTATTGGATGTATTCTTCATAATTTATTACTATATAATGATAAATCATAATAGCTTAAACTTGTGCTTGAGCAATATTTGTATTTATTTCTTCTTTTTAGTTAATGAATTGGCTTCTGTGTGTCAGCTTATAAGCGATTTAATATATACTCCCTTCGTCCCACCCGTCCCACCCAACTTAGAATTTTCTCACTCAGCATGAGAATTAAAAAATAATACTTCCTCCGTTCCTAAATGTTTGTCCCATTTCCCCTTTTTCTTTGTCCCAAAAAGTTAGTCTCATTTTCAAAATTAAAGCTTTAAAATCACTAAATTTTCAAAACTTGTAACATTTAGGGACGAAGTATTACATAACGACGGTGTATATTATCAATAATTTTCAAAGCATTCGTAAAAATAACCAAAATTAAAGCTTCAAAATCACTAAATTAAAATATTTGAAAAGTCAAATGGGACAAACATTTAGGGACAGAGGAAGTATCATAATAAAAAAAGAGGTGAGAGAATCAGTGGGAGAAATAGTAAGAGAATTGTTGTTGTGGGACACGATGTAAGTTAAAGGGATTGCACCCCCTAATAAAGTAATACTCAGTATGTGTTATTTAGTGGTTAAGATGCTTAGACTTTGAGCTGAAAGTTATGAGTTTGAGTCTAATATTAAACATTATTTTTTCTTATAAAATTTTATAAGGTATTGCACCCCATTAAAAAATACTCTAGATCCGTCACTGCTTGAACATAAAATGAACAATGTCATGGACCTGCGATGAGGACAGCAAGTACAAAAACTGGAATTCACCTAAAGCTCGTTGAGCAGGTTATATAATGAGAAACACACCAAGTACGAGGAAGGTTGTATAGCGATGATGGAGATTTTCTTTTGACAGAGACTGTACAAAAACTGGAATTCACCTAAAGCTCGTTGAGCAGGTTGTATAGCGATGATGGAGATTTTCTTTTGACAGAGACTGTAGCTGCTGCTGATGTGATTGAGGAGAAGAAGTCTGAATGGGTGCTAGATTCAGCTGCTTCAGTGCATATTTGTAAGGATCGAGCTATGTTTGACACTTTGCGATCGGAGGGAAATTTTGGAGAACTCAAAGTTGGTAATGAGCAGAAATTGAAGATTGAAGGTGTTGGGAGTGTACGCTTCAAGCTTTATGATGGGACTGTGAAAACCGCTTTGAATGTGAAGTATGTTCCTGGTGCGACTGCGAATTTGCTTTCACTAGGAGTTTTGACATCTCGTGGGTATCGATATGTTGGAAGAAGACAGACGTGCAAAGTATATAAAGGAAAGCGCTTGATTCTTCAAGGGAGAAAAGGTGCAAGGAATATTTGCTATTTGGAGGGGCAATCCTTGCGTGGAAGATCTTTTTGTGATGAGAAAAAGGAGAAGAAGAAGATTGGAAAAAGGGTACGTTTCTCAGGTGTTGATGAGATTTTAGGAAATTTTGGTCAAGGGGAGATTTGTTAGGAATTTGACCAATATTGCCTAAATCCTATTATGAGTAGGAAAATATTACTTATCCCATATTGGTTAGGGAAAGGAATAGTAATCCCATATCGGTTAGGAAAGGGGAAAAGTGGGTGTGCCTCCCTATATAAATAGGCTTCACTAGTTAGGTTTTTGAGAGAACTTGAGAGAGTTAGCATAGGTTTACAATTTAGAGAGAGAAATTGTACGCTTGTATGCGATTGGTGAGGATATTCAAGAGTGTTGAGAGAGAGGGTGTCTCCATTCTTGTAATATCAAGAAATATATAGAAGTTATATTTTGGGTGGAATAGGCTTTTAGCCGAACCACGGAATATTGTGTGTTTTGTCTTTATTTCGTGTGTGTGTTGTTTGATTTCTCTTGTTGCGGATTTCTTGTATGGGTGAGCGATCCTAACACAGCAAGTACAAAAACTGGAATTCACCTAATGCTCGTTGAGCAGGTTGTATAATGAGAAACACACCAAGTACGAGGAAGGACCACTTCACGGCTGACCCCAAAATCCATTATCATTTCAACCTTCTGGATGGATGGAGATGGCCAAACGAATTGGTCTTCTCGGCGGTCCGTCCAAACCGGTTCGTGAGTGAGATGGGTTGAAGTCCATCGGCTTTGTTAGTGATAAGTTATTGTTTGGACCGCGATCACCTCACCACTCCACATTAATAAGATATTGTCCGCTTTGGGTCCAGCCCGCACGAATTTGCTCTTGGGTAATCTCTCAAACGGCCTCTTACTAATGAAGTGGATGGACACCTTTTTATACTAGACAACTCTTCTTTCAATTGCCGATGTGGGATTTGGGTTGATACCCCAACAATCCTCCCCTCAAACCAAGGACCACCTCTAGCGAATCTGGTACCGCCGCTATTCACCACTTGCGGGACACGCCGCCTGATTTAGGAAGACTTTCGACACAAGGCACACACAGTGCTCCATTCAAGAGGTCACACCACCAGAGGAAATTCCACATCATCCACACACGGTCCACTACATCACGCCCATCCACTAACCAGGCTTTGATTGCGGGACTTGGGTATTTCCCTCCTTGTTGATAAAGTCCATCTTTATATTTTTTGTTTCTTAATTCATTTAGGCCCGAATCCTTCTAAGCCCTTTTGGTTTCCTTCAGTCCATTAGGGTAGAGTTAGTATATGTGTGTGTGTGTGACTGGTACAGAGGGTGAGCACGAGTGAGAACATAGAGAGTGCAGCAAATTCTCCTCAGCATCAGCAGCTTTGAAATCGCGATTCTCCATTACAAAAAAGATGGTTATTTACGGTAATCATTTACGGCGGGTCATACGCGCCCGTCGTATATAATCGTTATATACGGCGGACGCGTGTCTTCCGCCGTATATAACTAATATATACGGCGGTACACACAACCGACGTATATATTTACTATATACGGCGGATTTAAGCCGCCGTATATACTCTATATACGTACATTTGACATATACGTATTTGAGATTTAAGTTATATACGGCGGTAAATAAGTAGCCGCCGTAAATAGTTAATTATATTCGGCGGTTGATACGCGTCCGCCGTAAATAGTTGATATATATACGGCGGTTGACACGCGTCCGCCGTAAATATTATAATTATATACGACGGTGTATATTATCCGCCGTAAATGTTAATAAATACCGGGAAACCCAAAATTTCCCTCTCTCAGTTGGCGTAAAAACAATTGCTTCTCTCTCTCTCTCTCTCTCTCTCTCTCTCTCTCTCTCTCTCTCTCCTATAGGGCAATTTTCGAGCGTCGCCGGTGACAATCATTGAAGCATAGCGACCTTGTATTCTTCGATCAACAACGAATCAGGTATGCATTTCTTCCCCCTTTTCTGATTTTCTTTTAATTTCTTGGTTTTGTTGTTCTCGGTGGGTTCTTGAAGCATAGCGGCCAGGTGTTGATGATTTTTCTTGGGGTTTTATTGTGATTTCTTACGGCGGCGACTGTGATTTCTTGAAGCTCTTCTTGGGTGTTGTCATCGCCGGGTATTCGATTTTCCTTAACTATCGGTTTTTATTTTTAAATAAATTTAATTTTGTTTTTATATTTTTTTTTAAATTTTTGATTAATTATTTGCAGTTGATGCCTTTTTGTGATGAGTTTTGTTTTTATATTTTTTTTTGAATTTTTGATTAATTATTTGAATGTATATTTGATAACTTACTATTATATGTTAAATCATGGCAAGGATTTGAAACAACACTTAGGCATGATGGATATTAGATGTGATATGAATCTAGTAACTTCATAGAAAAGATTGAATGACCTTCATTTTTGGGCGGCATCTTTTGGAGACAGAAAAGTAACACCTAGATGAATGCCCTTGATGTCTGTATTATAGCATTGCAAGTGTAGACTGAGACATAATAGGTGGCAAGAGATGACCTTAGTGCATACAGAATACTCGCTGGGAAACGTTTGTAGAATACCTATGTAAAACCGTTATTCATAATCATATGTTCACTTAGAGCATTGCTTTTAGGATTCTCTTCTAGCTAGGATATGTGCTTCAAAAGTGGTGTTTTGCATGATTACCATCATTTTTTTCTCAATGATACTTTAATTGATCGGATATAATGTTTTCTGATTGTAACAAATTCTTGTCATTCCTCTTTAAGTATATGTGTCCATATGCATGATGTGTAAGCAGCGATCGACACATGTACATGTATCTGTACATGACATTGATAATATAGTCCTTCTAACATAGTTTAGCAGTGTCTATCAGGTTGTGCTGATGCCCATCATGGTTCATGGCTTGATTAAATACCTAAACAGAAAAGAGATATGCTTTCCTCTAGACTTCATATCTTTGGAATCTTCCAAAATTTTGTTCCTAGAATAGTGCATCCACTGAATCTAATCCAATGGTTATAAGTAACATTCCTTTGTGTTTATTTCATAGCCTAGAGTGGTCATTCATAGTTGTACATATTTAGACTATGTTTGTTTATGAGTTTATTTTTATTCTAAAATTTGTGTCTCTCGGTCTTATATATAGGTTGTATTTTAACGTTAAAAATATCAAGTCATATATGGACAAAAGTTGGATTGATTTGGGTAATCGGATTTCAAATGAGTATATGTCTGGGGTTGACAACTTTCTCGATTTTGCATTCTCAAAAAAGTCTGTTGGTGTTAAAGAAATATATTGTGCCTGGAAAAAATGCGCAAATCGTTACCAAAAAGACCGTGCAACCGTGAAATCACATTGTATTGAAGTGGGATTTCAAAAAGTTTACAAGAATGGGACTAGGCACGGGGAAGAGTACATTTCGGCGTATAAGAATGATAATAATGATAGGACAGGCCCGAAGATGGCATTGAAATTGAATTGGGCATGCAAGATTGTATGAGGCGAATGGTACATGAAGGGATGGGTATGCCGGATAGTAACCACCCAGAATTGAAGAAATCGTACAATCGGATGCCGCCACCGCAAAGTTTCTTAAACTTTTGAGAGATCTTGATCAAGCCTTGTGGGAAGGGTGTGATAAGTTCTACGGTACTCTCATTTATTGTAGAACTTATGCCTTAGGAAGGCTGAATTATTGAGTGGCCGATAAAGGGATTTACTTATTTATTAAAAAATTTCATTAGGGCATTGCCTCGATCGGCAAAAGTGCCAAGTTCCACTATCGTCGGGACGTACAAGATGGCTATGGATTTGGGTTTCGGTTATAAAAGCATGGGACGCGTCCATTAATCATTGTATGTTGTTTTGAAATGAAGAGTGAAAAATTTACTAAATGTGAAATTTGTGGAGCCTCTAGATATAAGCAACAAGAAGAAGGGGTAGCGGTGAAGGTGCGGAAACAAGTGGCAAGAATAAACTTCCCAAGCGGGTAGCGATGAAGAAAGTATGATATTTTCCCTTAAATCGAGGTTGCAAAGGTTGTATTGGTCATCTAAGACCGCGACACTCATGAGATGGCATGCCGAGAAAAGAATAGACGATGGTGTGCTGAGGCATCCTGCAGACTCTCGTGCGTGGAAGGAATTCGATGAGCGTTATCCATTATTTTCAAGTGAAATTTGGAATGTTAGATTGGGATTAGCATCTGACGGATTTAATCCTTTCAGAACAATGGCGATATCTCACAGTACTTGGCTGGCTGTGCTTATGCCATACAATCTTCCACCTTGGTTATGCATGAAACAACCATATTTCTTCTTGTCGGTGCTTACTCAAGGCCCAAAAGGGTCGGGCAACAAGATAGATGTGTATCTCCAACCGTTAATTGATGAGTTGAAGGAATTGTGGGAAGATGGTATATTAACTTATGATGCATCAAGGAATAAGTTGTTTACTTTATGAGCTTCACTATTATGGACAATAAATGACTTTCCTGCATATGCAATGTTGTCTAGATGGAGCACTAAAGGTGAATATGCTTGCCCTCATTGCAGTGTGAGACCTCAAGCACGATGGTTGGATCATGGTGGCAAGTATTGTTATATTGGTCATCGACGCTTCTTGCCTAGGAGTCATGCTTTTCGTAAGGATAAAACCTCTTTTGATGGTACTCATGAAGTGAGAGATAAGCCCAAGTTATTGTTTGGAACAAAATTGCTTAAACAAGTTGAAAATATGGAAACGAGTATAAAATAGAAGATGTTATTAAAAAGAGGAAAAGAGAAGAGGGTGAGAAGCAACAAGCCAAGTTGGAGAAGAAAGGTTTCTAAGTTGTTTCACAATTGGAAAAAGAGGAGTATCTTCTTTGAGTTTCCATATTGGGCAAATAATCATGTTCGTCATAATCTTGATGTTATGCACATTGAAAAAATGAGTATGATAATGTGTTACATACTCTGTTAGATCTCTTGCGGAAATCAAAAGATAATGATAAAGCAAGAAGAGACCTAAAAGAGATGAACATTCGGAAACCATTGGATCTACAAATGCTTCCATCTCGCAAAGAAATTATGCCTCAGGCTCGATTCCAATGAGCGAAGCATAAAGATGTTGGAAATGTATAACGGATAGTTAAGTTTAACTTAACGTTGATCTAGTTTCTAACGGAAGTTCGTTATGTGTTAACGGAACTAGTTACAAATGGTAATCTACATTTGTTGTAGATTATATATATAACTCATTTAATGTCTCATAACCATTTCCGTGTGAATGAGAAATTAATGACAAATGATTTGTAACTTAAATATTGGGTCAAAGTGTGTTTTGGGTTGGTCCCAAAATTGGTGTGGACTTGTTGTGGCTAAAGGGTTGACGAGCAGGCTGAAGAAGCTTCTGCACGGCCGTGCAAGTGTCTAGGACACGGCCGTGCACCGTGCCTTGCCTTGCCACTCGACCGTGCTGAGCCATGAACTCGACCGTGCATATTGCCTTGCACTGGCCGTGCAGGTTCGTTAGATTAGACACGGCCGCGCAAGTGCGCTGTTATACCCGAAAAGTTGTGACTTTTCAAGGGAAAAGCCACCAAACCCTTTGGACTCTCTTTATATATATACTTCCCCTCCGAATTTCGAATTTACATACACAGTCATTTGAGTCTCCCTACCCTCTAGTAAAGATAGAAAAAACATACCCAAATCATCGTGCATATTGTTGCATTCAATCCTTCAAAGTCCAAAGTTCAAAACAAAGTGTTGTTCTCAAGTTAGAGTAATTGATTTGGAGTGCCTTTGCTATCATTTACTTGTAAGTCGTTTTATCTTACTAGAAGATTGCCATAT